>RXID01022600.1:0-12563 GCA_005019695.1 Trichopus zeylanicus subsp. travancoricus
GGTTTGAACCGGTGCACTAGATTGACTTTTCTGGATTTCCTGGAAGGATAAATTTGATGCATGTCTCAGAGACAATGATCACATGATTTCGTCACCAGATCATATAGATTGGCGCTGCATTCGTGAGCCATCATCAGCCTCTCTCTAAGGTATTTATGTAATTACGAACCAACTGCCTGGTTTCAAGATTTGAACTTTAGCTTTCTGAGGGATTTGACTGTCTTGATTGAGAACAGAGAAGTTTCTTTGACATAATTTTTTTAGTGAAAGTTCTTTCCTGAACATTTTGGTACCTTGTACTTTGGAGGTATATGATAGTCGTAACCTGTATTACCTTATTTTGATTTTTCGGTGCTGATTCTCTTCTGTCAGTGTTACAATTTGAAATCTGAAGATGCCAACTTCTGTTCAAACTAATCGGATTGAAGCTTAGCTTTGCACTGTTGCAAATGTTTTGTTGCGGAAAATATTGATGTCCACCACAATTCACAATATAGAGGAAGAACATAAAAGAGGAAAAGATAGCATACAAGAGATATATGTGGGAAGACGATCCAGAGAATATTGTATTGATGAGGAAGAGAAAAGAGAAGATTACAACGACGGAGACGAAACTCCAATATCACCAACTCTCACTCTCTATTTTCTATATCTTGAGACCCTTACATCAATGGTGTATTTATAGATGTGGCCTAATGATGTTTGAGTCAAAATAGAAGACTGACTCAAATAAGACTTCTACTAATTTAAGACTTCTAGAAGATAAATCTAGATAAGGATTAGGCCCATTAATATAATTAAGACTATCCAGAAAATTCGGATTCGAGACACCATAAAGCCAACAATCTCCACCTTGGCTCGAATCATCTTATTCTCTGAATTTGAATCTTCAATAGATGTTTTTACCATTACCTCCTGGGATAGGATCAGCGACCTTGAATATTGATCAAGTCCAAACAGAGGTTGAACTTATCAATCGGAATCACCTTCGTCAACATATCTGCAGGATTTCTTGAAGTATGAATCTTTTGTAAAGAAATCTCGCCGTCTTCAATAATATCCCGAATAAAATGAAATCGGACATCTATATGCTTTGATCTGGCATGATACATTTGGTTCTTCGCAAGGTGTATGGTGCTCTGACTGTCGCAAAAATAGGAAGAACATGTTGAGAAAAACCAATTTCACTTGCCAAACCTTTTAGCCATAGGGCTTCTTTGACGGCTTCTGTAGCTGCCATATACTCAGATTCTGTTGTAGATAATGCTACAGTTGACTGTAAGGTACACCTCCAACTAATAGGTCCTCCACAAAGAGTAAAAAGATAACCAGTGAGGGATCGGCGTCGATCAAGGTCTCCAGCATAGTCTGAATCGACATAGCCAATAATTTTGGCCTCTTGCACTGTGTTCCTGTCGAAACATAAACCAATATTAAGAGTACCTTTAATATATCTTAATAGCCATTTCATGGCCTGTCAATGCTCTTTTCCTGGATTTGCCATGTAACGACTAACAACGCTGACTGCTTGTGCAATATCAGGTCTTGTGCATACCATAGCATACATTAGACTTCCAACAGCACTTGAAAATGGGATGTTCTCCATGTATGCATGCTCTTCATCTGTAGAAGGACATTGTTGAGCTGAAAGCTTGAAGTGAGATGCCAAAGGAGTACTGACGGATTTTGAATTCTGCATGTGAAAACGAGAAATAATCTTCTCGAGATATTTGCTCTGTTTAAGCCATAATTTTCCATGCTTTCGATCTCGATCAATCTCCATACCGAGAATCTTCCTTGTAGCACCTAAATCTTTCATCTCAAATTCCTTTTTCATTTTAAACTTTAAATCATTCAGTAGAGATATGTCTTGAGTAGCGATAAGCATATCATCAACATAAAGAAACAATATAATAAATGAGTTATTGGCATGCATCTTAAAATAAACACATCAATCATGTTTGCAGTGGATGAAATCTTGACCCAGCATAAAACTGTCAAACCTTTTATACCATTGCCTTGGAGACTGTTTTAAACCATAAAGTGATTTGTTCAACTTGCAAACAAAATTTTCTTTGCCTTCTTGGATGAACCCTTCAGGCTGTTGCATAAAAATTTGTTCTTCTAATTCTCCATGCAGAAATGGCAGTTTTGACATCAAGCTGTTCTAACTCAAGATTATGAAAAGCAACTAAAGCAAGTAGAAAACGAATAGATGTGTGTTTAACCACAGGAGAGAAAATTTCATTAAAGTCAATACCCTCCTTTTGTGAATACCCTTTTGCAACTAAACGGGCCTTGAATTTAACACCATCTATCTCAGAGCAATCCTCTTTCTTTCGAAATACCCACTTGCAACCAATTGCTCTTTTACCTTTTGGTAATTTCATCAGATCCCAAGTATGGTTCTTTTGCAGAGAGTCCATCTCTTCATTCATAGCAGCTTGCCACTGAGAAGAATTCTTATCCTGTACTGCTTCTTTATAAGAAGAAGGATCACCATTGTCAGTAACTAAAGCAAAAGCTACCATATCTTCAAAACCATACCTTTCAGGTGGTTTTATTTTCCTTTGAGATCTTCGAAGTGGAGTCTTTTCAGAAATTTGATTCTTAAGATTTTCTTGAGAGTTGGGCATACCCTGAATATCTTCTTCTGAAGGAATTACATGCTCCACCTCCACTTGCATTATATCATTTGGGATCTTTCTTGAGAGATTTTAGCATACCACTTTCATCAAATACTATGTCTCTCTCAATAATTACATTTGAAATAGTAGGATCCCACAAACGATAGCCTTTGACACCTTTGGCATAAACCAGGAAAATACACTTTTTGGAACGTGCATCTAATTTATCCTTAACAACATGCACATAAGCAGGGCAACCAAAAATCTTTAAAGAAGAATAATTTGCAGGATGACCAGTCCATACCTCTTCAGAAGTCTTGCAATTAATGGCTGTTTGAGGAGAGCGATTCACAATGAAGCATGCTGTATTGATTGCTTCTGCCCAAAAAACTTTATCAAGATTAGCTGTACTGAGCATACTACGTGCTTTCTCCAATAAGGTTCTGTTCATCCTTTCAGCCACACCGTTTTGTTGAGGTTTTCCTGGGATGGTAAAGTGACGCTTGATGCCTTCATCTTCATAGAATTTGAGAAACTCTGTTGATTTGTACTCTCTGCCATTATCACTTCTGAGATATTTGATTTTTCTGCCAGTCCTTTTTTCAACTGAAGTTTTCCACCGTTTGAAAACAGAAAACACCTCGGCTTTGTGATGCAAAAAATAAATCCACACTTTTCTGGAAAAATCATCAATAAAATTGACAAAATAACGAGCACCAGATTTTGATGGAATAGGAGAGCACCACACATTAGAATGAATATAATCAATTAAGCCTTTAGTGCAATGAATACCAGTGTTAAACTTTACCTTGGACTGTTTACCATAGAGACAATGCTCGCAGAAATCCAATTTGCATGAGTTAAGACCTTTCAGTAATTTTCTTTTGTTGAGCTCATTTAAACCTTACTCACTCATATGACCGAGACGCATATGCCATAATTGAGTCATATCAGAAGAAGAAGAAGACTGAGAAATTGCTGCTCCACCTGCAACGATTTTTCCTACTAACTCATATAAATTTCCATGCTTTAGGCCCTTCATTACTATCAATGAGCCTTTAGCAACCTAAGAACTCCACCTTCAGCAGAATACTTATAACCAGCAGAATCCATAGCACCCAAAGAGATCAAATTCTTTTTCAAATCAGGAACATGTCTGACATCAGTAAGAGTTCTAATAATATTATCAAACATCTTAATTTTGATTGTTCCAATTCCAACAGTTTTGCATGGCTTATTATTACCCATCAAAACTAAACCACCATCATAAGGCGTGTAGTTTTCAAACCAATCCTTATTAGGACACATGTGATAAGAACAACCAGAATCAAGAATCCAAATATCATGGTAACGATCAAAATTAGAACTAATAGAGAGAACGTTACCCAAATTATCATCAAAACTCTCTTCAACAACTGAAATTTGTTCTTTGGCTTGCTCTTTAGATTGAGATTCTCTTTCTTTCTTTGCTTTGAGCTTCCAACAATCTTTAATTGCATGTCCCATCTTCTTACAATATCTGCAGTTTATTTCTTTGGATTTGGATCTAGAACGACCTGTTCTTGATCTTTCTTTGGTACGACCTCTGACAATTAATGCTTCTGAGTGTGACACATCTCCTCCAATCTTTTTCAAATATTCATTAGATAGAAGGGCAGCAGAAATATCGTCAAATTTCAAATCCTTTCCATACATGAGAGTAGTTTTAAGATTCTCAAGAGAAGGAGTTAAGGACGATAATAAAATAATTGCCTTGTCTTCATCTTCAATTTTAACATCAATGCTTAACAATTGAGAGACAAGTTTATTGAAAGCATTAAGATGATCAACTATATTCGTACCTTCTATCATTCGAAAATTGAAAAGCTTCTGCTTTAAATAAACTCGATTTGAGATAGATTTACTCATATACTGTTTCTCCAGCTTTTTCCATAACTCTGAAGGTGATATTTCATCAAGAAACGGATAGAGTACCTCATCGGTAAGACTGAGGATGATTGTGCTATGTGCGCTGGCCTTTTGGTTTTCCCAGACACTTTCGGTGACATCTTCAGGCTTGACGTCCTCCAATGTGTGTCTCAACCCTTGTTGAGTAAGAATTGCACGAACTCTTGCTTGCCAAATAGGAAATCCTTACTTTCCATTGAATTTCTCTATATCGAACTTCGTAGTAGACATATTGAACCAAGCTCTGATACCACTTGTTGCGGAAAATATCGATGTTCACCACAATTCACAATATAGAGGAAGAACAGAAAAGAGGAAAAGATAGCACACGAGAGATATATGTGGGAAGACGATCCAGAGAATATTGTATTGATGAGGAAGAGAAAAGAGAAGATTACAACGACGGAGACGAAACTCCAATATCACCAACTCTCACCCTCTATTTTCTATATCTTGAGACCCTTACATCAATGGTGTATTTATAGATATGGCCTAATAATGTTTGAGTCAAAATAGAAGACTGACTCAAATAAGACTTCTACTAATTTAAGACTTCTAGAAGATAAATCTAGATAAAGATTAGGCCCATTAATATAATTAAGACTATCCAGAAAATTCGGATTGGAGACACCATAAAGCCAACAATGTTTCTTGGTTGATATGGGTTGTGTGTAATCGTTGCAAGAATGAACAGCTCAAGTCCTCTCCATTGAAAGAGAGGCACGCAGAACAGGCAATCATTAAATGCCACTGCGCCATTGGCTGTGCTTTCTCAGAATTTAAGACCTCACAGCCCAAGCATTAAAAAAAAAAATTACTGCTTCCTATTTTCTAATGGACTGTTACACAAATGCTAACCCCGTAGATTCCGCCGGCATTAAACATCTCTCTCTTTCAACTGCTTAAATGCCACAACAATCCTTCTCTTCCCAACACATTGTAGAACTTACTGTTCGTTCCACAGAGAAGAGAAGACATGGGCTTGTTGCTGGCGTTGCCGGTGTTACTGCTCAGCTTACTCGCCTTTGGAGATGGCCAACTAGTCCCCGCTGTTAACATCTTTGGCGACTCTGTCCTGGACTCAGGCAACAACAACATTCTGCCAACCCTCTTCAGGGCCAATTTCCCGCCTTACGGCCGCGACTTTCCCCACCACTCGCCGACTGGAAGGTTCTGCAATGGCAAGCTGGCTTCTGACTTCATTGGTATCCACCGCGACACCGTCATCTTTCCACCGCGTGTCTTGGTGCCTAACCATTTTTGTGATCTGCAGTTGAGAAACTTGGGTTTACTTCGTACCCTCCGGCGTACCTCAGCAGAGAGGCTGCTCGTGCGAATCTTCTGAACGGCGTAAACTTCGCCTCTGGCGCGTCCGGGTACCTGGAATGGACTGCAGACCTCTATGTATGTATGCCTTGTGCATAAAACGCTGCTTTGAATTGCAATGCATGTTGATGACATAGGATCAAGTAATGTCTGCAGAACGCGATATCGCTGAGTCAGCAGCTGAGGTACTACAGGGAGTACCAACAGAAGGTGGCCAGCATGGTGGGGAAGGCGAACGCGTCAGCCATCTCCTCCGGCGCCATCCACCTGTTGAGCGCTGGCAGCAGTGACTACGTCCAGAACTACTACATCAACCCGCTGCTTTACAATATCTACACCCCCGATCAGTTCGCTGATGTGCTCGTCCAGTCGTTCAACTCTTTCGTTGAGGTATATACTTCCTCATTCTACACGGATCTATTTTGCGGCAAAAAAGTAAAAATATTTTTTCACCTCCAAAAAATAAAAAAAATTATTGCCACTAATACTTTATAAATGAACTTAGTGTATTTGAATGGATTCCAAAACTTAGAGAATTGGAGAAATTAAAATTTGAATTTTTTTAATTTCGGTGTTGTAGTGGGATCCACAAATTAAATGATGAATTTATATAATATTTAGGCCTTTTTTTAAAATTTTTTTTTAAATTTAATTTACTTGTTTTGAATTTTAAAATATTTATTTAACTAAAAAAAAATTATTTTTAAAAAATTATAATTTCTAAGTTTATCTAATTATTTAACTTGTTAGCTAAAATATAATAAACAAATCTTGAATTAATTTTATCATATTTATATAATTTTCCATTTATGGGCTATTTTAATAATTATATTAATTTTTGAAATAATAAATTATTTTTCTAAGAAAATATGTATTTTACGTTTATCAAATTATTTAACAAGAAAAAAATTAAATAAATCCTAAATTAATTGTATTATAATTATAGAATTCTTTATTTTTGGGCTATTTTTAAAGTTATATTAATTTTTTAATTAACTTAAGCATTTTAATATTATATATATATTATTTTATTTACTTATGTATGTTTAAAAAATATATGCATGTTATGTTTGTAAATTATATTTATATTTTTTTAGTATTTTGTACTAAATTTAATATATATGTATTTTACCATTTATCAAACTATTTAATAAGAAAAATATATTAAATAAATTCTAAATTAATTGTATTATAATTATATAATTCTTTATTTTTGGGCCATTTTTAAATTTATATTAATTTTTAATTAACTTAGTATTTTCTATTATTAATCTATTATTCTATTTTATTTACTTATAAATAAAGTATTAATTTTTTTTAAAAAATATATATTTTGTGTTTATAAATTATATTTATATTTTTTGCATTTTGTACCAAATTTAATATTAAATTTAATATATTTTTTTAGAATGAGAGAATTAATTAATTTCTAATTTCATCCAAAAAAATATTCATCCAAATATCGGAATTGAACAATTTCAATAATTTTCTCAATTTTTTGAAATGGATAGAATTAACCAATTTTTCAATTGAGAATTTATCCAAACTGCAACAATTCAGAAGGAGAAAATAATAATGATAGAATACATGGCTTGAAGGAAACATATAATGTAGAAAGATACATATTGACCTGAGTCATATCAGGTGTGATGCAGGTGATTAATATGATGCAATCCCAAAAACGTCAAACTTGAGCTTAATATTAGTGTTTTGGAACACGATCGAATTCTAAAAATGAAACAAACCTAATCTGAAGCTCAACCTGATTTCAAAATTCTAAAAAAGATTTCTGGCTTAAATATTGCTTTCTATCAGTATTACTGAATTAGCATCATGCTCGTGAATTAGATATGTTATTATTAGTATATGGTAAACAAATTGATCGATCTTTCGAAGTGAAATTAAGCAATAGGCATATACACGTCCTTGCCGCTGTGCAACAGACTCTGTACGGCATGGGTGCTCGTCGGATCGGCGTGACGTCGTTGCCGCCGCTTGGTTGCCTGCCGGCGACCATCACGCTGTTTGGTGGTGGCATCAACCAGTGTGTTGGCCGGCTCAATAATGACGCTCTCCTCTTCAACAGGAAGCTCAATACTTCGGCCAAGGTGCTGAAGAACAAGCACTCCGACCTCAAGCTCGTCATCTTTGACATCTACAGTCCACTACTAGACCTTGTTCAGAGCCCCCACAAGAGTGGTATGTACACTTCCCAAATTCTTTTATTCATAAAAACGCTTGGACTAATCTGTACTGATAATGAAGATAACATGGAGCTTCAGCAACTAGGCAATATTTCAGGGAATTACGTGTAAAATTATCTATTGTACATATATAATCTCTAAACCATTACTGTATCTCATGCAACACTACGTAAAATAGTTGCTTACTCCGAAAAAAAAAAAAAGAAATGAAAAAAACATTCTTATTCGCCCCTGCCTCAAAAATCTGTTTAATATGAAGTGTTTGTGTGCCAAGGTTTCTTCGAGGCAAGGAAGGCATGCTGTGGGACGGGGACGATTGAGGCGTCACTTCTCTGCAATGAGCTGTCTCCGGGAACGTGCACAAATGCAAGTGGATACGTGTTCTGGGACAGCTTCCATCCCTCCGAGGCAGCCTACACACTCCTTGCTGATGTCCTCATCGCCCAAGGCGCTGGACTCATCTACTGAGAAACCCTAACCATAATCCTGTTTAGTGGTACCACCCGTCTTTCTTACTTCATAGAGATTTATCATGTGTGGGCCTGCGGACTTATTCGAACCTTGCGTTTGACTGGAATGACAAATTATTCAGTGCTAGTCGATCGTGTGGTTTACAG
Source organism: Trichopus zeylanicus subsp. travancoricus (assembly GCA_005019695.1). NCBI lineage: Eukaryota > Viridiplantae > Streptophyta > Magnoliopsida > Dioscoreales > Dioscoreaceae > Trichopus > Trichopus zeylanicus. Next base: position 8,722 of record RXID01022600.1, read on the forward strand.
ACTTATGTCTGCGCGTAACCAGTGTTACTGAAAGGAGCTTCGATAGACTATTGAAACTGAAGTTTCAAGACAGGAAAAAATAAGAACCTGTTGAGTGTAAACAATGAATACAGTTTCCACAGTAAAACTACATGAAATTTACAGAGGCAATATTACATTTTTACACGATGTAAAAAATGCAACCATTATGCAAATTAAAGATCTAAAGGAATGTGGAGACGAACAAACGAGGATGCACATAACCTGAGATTGCACAAATGTGGATCTTTAGGAAAGTTCAAAGCCAGCATGAGACTGATGGCATAGAATTGCTTGTTTCTCATAATACTTGGTTTTCCGTATGTTGGAATCTGGCAGGTACAAGGAAGAAATACATTAGAATACATGCAACGCTTTTATGTTAATTATTTATTTTGTTCGAGTGGGGAAACACGCAATTTTGCATGTGAAGGAGAATTTAATGATGATAAATCCTACTGACCCTAAAGAGTGTTGTAACATGTGAAAGCTGAAGGAAGACGATCCACATCCTGCCTGCTGAATGTGGAAGCCATTAACATCAGCTACAATACGAGGCATGAAGTTTGAAATGAGATGAAACAAAATAGTTAAATACAAAATAAAGAAATAAACATATAAATAATAAATGACAATTGTTGTGTTAGCAATTACGGCTCAAAACAACGTTCTAAGACTGCTTGTGTGAATTTCTGTTATAATCCGATTTTTTATTGGACTGTTGAAATCTAATTAGTTAAGTTAGATTGTATGATCCGACTCAATACCTCTTCTAATGTGTGAATAGGATATTCTCATATTTTTTATTATTTAAATTTTCGTGGTGGTGGTCTTAGATGAGGAGACTCGTTAATAATGATGTTAATGACTATGACTCTGGTTGGACATAAAGAGAGATAATTTGGATATTGATGACAATTGAAGATAGGTGCTGATTTTCCATTATTATTGAATTTTTTCTTTTTTGATTTCTATATAATTATAGTGATGATTCAGAGATGTTATTTGATATCAATTCTATGATTTACTGAAGAACAGTGTAAAGATTGATTTGGATTTTGATAAATCATAATTGATATTATCATATGTTAGATTATTGTGATGAATCTCACAAATTACATGTTAGAGTGAATTATTTAGTTTGATGATTATGATTTTCAATATCTTATGAGTATAAAATTAATTCTTGAGACATTATTTTTGAAAGTTATGATACTAGAATGATTTTTGTGAAGATGTGGTAAATTAAACTTAGATTAAATGTGATATTAAATGGAGTCAATTTTATTAATATGATATTTTGAATTCAAAGGATGCTATGTGGTTGGATTTGGGTCAACTTATAATAAATCTAATTTGTTGTATTAGATGAATTAAATTTGATTTGGATTATATTGATCATGCTTAGGTTGAGGGTTTGATTAGGTTGAATTAATTTTGAATTTAATTTAATTTGAGAATAAAAAACTAATTAGATTTAGAATAAAGTTAATTGTAATGATTGAATTATGATTATTTAAACTATATTTGAGGACATATTATTGAATAAAATTATTATGGAATTGGTTTATTTAATTTATAATTATATTTGATTTATGATATAAGGGTTTAATTTGTGATTTATAAGTTTGAGAACCTCATTGTGACTTTATGATTAAATGATCATAATCCACATTGAAAATTGGTTTGGTTTAAACATTAATATACAAATTTGGTATCTTACTCTATAATAATGACTTTTAAATTATTTGAGGGTTTAGATGTAAAGAAGGTTGTGAAATAAATTGATTTGGTGGTTTTTATTGATGAAATAATTGATTATAAATTGATGAATTTAGGGGATTATCAAATATATTGATGTTAGAGCTAATTGGATTTGGTTGTTGTGGAAGATGTACATTATAATGGAGATTATTTGAAAATTAAATAATCAATTTGGGAATCAATACTAGGATTGATTTATGGTTAAAAGTATTATGGAGCTTTGTGTATATTATCCTTTGATAATTTAATCTAAATGGTATTTTGGAGGATAAATCATAATTAAATGAGATAGTGGATTTATTTGTCTAATTTAAAATTATGATTTAATATTTTTATTATATAAGAATTTTGTTCATGATTATAAATTGAGAGAGAGATTAGGTTAAAAATATGTATCTCTAGATATATTTTCTTGAATAATTTTCATTTCAGTTGATTGAGAAGTTATTCGATTATGCCTTTATTGATGAATCTTATATCGTAATTTTCTCTTATTGGCTCTTGTTAAGCATTATTCAATTGATTTCTTTGAGCTATATCTTATCCTTTGTTTTATACTCATGATTTGATTGAGATTAATGAGAGAAAATTTAAGATTATCCTATCCGCATGAGTAGGTAGGCTAGTACTGGTTGCGTGATTCCCATATGGGATTAGCACGTCATCAAATGTGACGACGACCGATCTTTGAGGGTAAAGGAAATATGTTTACTTTAACGGATGGACCACTTTTAGTTAGTGCAAGTGAATATGGCTCTTGAAGTGATAGTGTGTTCATATTGGGATTGGGGGTTTTCTCAAGATGGTCCATTGCCATATATTCTCCAAGTTGCAATGATTATTTAATTGCATTAATTGAGTTGGTTGTCTTACATGGTGGTGATGGTTCTTTTTCTTTTATATTTTATTATTTTTTCTTCATAATTGTATTGATATAATTGAGACCTATTCTTCTTATTATTATTCATATTTATACCTTATTTGATTTCTTATTGAGAGAGAATTTTCTCTACTGAGCGTAGTTTTAACCAGGGTTTACAGTTTCGGTCGAAACCGAGCCGTTTCAGTCGAAATGGTTCGGTTTCGGCCTGAACCGCAACGAAATCGCAAGTTTCGGATCGGTTAAGGTTTACTGTTCATTACTGTTCATTACTTTTCATCTCGCCAATGAAACCGCGCGGGAGCGGGAGCTCGTCGGGCTCGAGCGCGCGGGCGGGAGCTCGCCGGGCTCGGGCGGGCGGGCAGGAGCTCGCCGGGCTCAGGCGGGCGGGCGGGAGCTCGCGCGTGATAGCGCGCACGGCCGGGAGGGTCAGCTCTCCGGTCTCGAAGCGCGGGCGGGCGGGCGGGAGCTCGCGAGCTTGCGCGGGTTTTTTGTTTTGTTTTGTGGGGGTGGGGAGGGGGGGGGGGGGGGGGGGGGGGGTGAGTGTTGAAGTGTGAGGAGAACCTCGCACCGGCTTCGTGTTCGAACCTAAGGACCATGCGCACTCACTAGTCTATCGCCGCTCTCTCGCCTATCTCGTGTCCTTACTGACCTGACTCGTACTCCCGCAAGATGAGGCTGACCTTACACTGGGGTCAGCGTTATCGCCAATTTGATTTTAACGTCCTTATCGGTTTATATCAGATACCATTCACGTACATAATATTATTCACGTAATTATTCATTATTTTTAAAAATTTTAAAATATATTATAATTTTTTTAATTTGAAGTTAAACAATAATTGAAATAAAGTTAAATTTTAGTCAAAATATAATTTTTATTTTAGACCTTCGATATATGGTTATACTTCAGAACCGTTGCCATGAGATCGCACAGAGCTAATTGTTCTGATTCATATGCCCACAAATGCTCGTTCGGATCATCTAGGTACTGAATTTATAATTTCACACCCAGATGTTCCAAACTCAACTAATGATGATTATGATGATTAGTTGTATTACCTTAGAATTTATAAATTATGTATATATGAAGTACATTTTAATGAAAAGTTAAATGTACTTATGTTAATTTTTAACTTTTAATCATATTCATATTATTTCTTGTTTGTTTTTTTAATAC